>VNKF01008150.1:0-21338 GCA_008044355.1 Drosophila lacteicornis
TTATATATTTCTTTGCCAAATAGTAATTGGGAAGCTGACACAATACTGTATTGGACTTCACAACAGCAGACCATGCAACATTTGTCTAAGTAAGCACTACGCTATCTGATAATACCAGGTAACTCGGTATCCTCAGAAAGGATGGCTTCGGCAATTAAATGTGTAGTGTGCGACTCACGTAGCCGTATGACTGATCGGCACGTAACAAATCGTGTATTTTTAAAGTCACTGGCGAAACAATATTGGAAATAATTTTAACTTTAACTTACAGTATTTTCCATTGCTTTAAGTAATAAAAGCTTAATATGAAGTATTTGTGTTTTTAGTTTTGTTTGAATGAATTCATGTGGATCATTAGGATCAATAGAGAGGTAATGTATACGAATAATTAGATAGAGAGGAAGAGATTTCTAAAGGCTTTCTGATCCTAAAAAAAAAAAAATATATATCTCATAAATACTCGATATATCGATATTTTTTTCTTGATATTTAAAAAAATCATTTTGATATTTTTCAAAAATGACAATATCATTGATACGATATTTTTTAAATATCATGCAACCCTACTTCCATTCGGGCCAAATAGCCACATACAACAGTACCAACAACAAGAACAACTGTGTACGGTGGAGTCGCTACGATAACGAGTGAGCCAGAGCCAGCTGAACGGAGGCCACCAGTCCAGTCCGCACAGCGAAGCTGGGCGCAGCATAGGCTCCAATAAACGCTAGGCAAAAACGCAAACGTGTCAAAAACACATGAATGGGGGGCATTCGATGGATGTGTTGGTAAGTGTGTGTGTGTGAAAGGCAAATGGCCAAATAAACGATGGCACAAAGAGTAAAGGCAGTAAAATGGCAGCGCAAACAGCTGCTCGTCAACGTCGCCAGGAGAATGGCAAGTCGATGGGGGGAGCCATTAGAAATGCGCGGAGTGTGGGGCCAGTTCCGTAACACATCCTGTGATCGTGAACAGTAATGGTGGTAGGAGAAAAATAAATGGAAATATTTAAAAATAGTGCTTTTGCTAAGATCAGAAAAGTTTAACTTACGATATCGAAAAAAAAAGGGTGAATTTCAGAAATGAATGTTAAAGAGGTTCGAGATACTATCAGATTAGAAAAGAATTGACGGTTAGTTATTCGGTTTATTTTCAGGGAAAATAAATCTAGTTACATCCAATTTAATCTCAGATCAACATAGAGAAATTTTTCAGAAAATGTTTCGAAATACAGTGACTCAAAACCGTGACTGATTCGTGACCCTCTCCTAAGTAAATCACTGCGCATCGCTGCGATGAGAAACCGCTGCTGCTGGCGACACGACGACGTGAAAAGCGGCCAAAGAAAGGCCCTGACCAGCGATTGTTTTTGCGTCTAGTTAAAGCGATTAGCCGCTTGCCTAACTGCAGTATAATATGAACACGAACCAGGGAATGGGGCGAGCAACACATGCGACGCCGACAGCTACGTCGACGCAGATTGAGGTTATGTGCGGCCGATAATAACCTAAGCCCAGCAAATGCAACCTTTCTATCGCCTCCTGCGCTTTGTTTCTGCTCCCCCACTTACCCATCATCTGGGCCTCTGACCTCTTACCTCCCTGCCGCCACACTCCCTGCGTGCCAGCAGGTAGCAACAATAACACGCTGCTTTGTTGACGTCACAGAGGAAGAGTTCAATGGACGTGGGCCGTGGGGACTGGGAGGGGGCTGCGTCGGATTTGGGTCTGGCTGCTGCTATTTACCATTGTTTGCGTTGAGGTTCTCCACGGGCGTCGCTGCCGCCGTCGCTGTTGGTGAACCCGGCGCTGGCGATGCAGAGTTGGAAGAGGTGACCGCTGCTGCTGCTGCCGCCGATGCCGCCGCCGCCGGCGCAGGAGGAGGAGCTGCCGCTGCCGCAGCTGCTGGCAGGGCATTTGTGGATCCACCGCTGCCGGTGGAGTCGGGTGTGGTGGCTGGTGTGGCGGATCCGGATCCAGAGGCCGGATCAGAGGCCACGGGCGGTGGCGGAGGCGGCGCGTCCGCCTCTACCACCACCGCTGCCGTGGCGGCCACGCTGTAGCTGAAGCTGGGCACGAACTCAACTGCGTTAACGTTCAGCGTCGAGAACTTTGTGCTGATCTCCGTGTTTTCCTGCGCAGCCATTCCCTGTGGTACTGTTCCTTTTTTCGACCGTTGAAAATCTTCGCTTTTTTCACGCGACACACTTTCGCCCTCCTTCAACTTCTGCTGCTGCGCTGCTTCTTCTTGCTGCTCCCGCACTCACACAGAACACACGCGGTCGCTTGGAATGCGCCTCGAATAGTGCGAATGGCACTACCAATGACAGTGGGGGCCGGATGGGGGCGCGGCGCGGGGTTTGAGCCAGACTTTCGATTCGGTTTGTACTAATGTTATGCTTTAGTGTTGTTTGTTGTAGCCTGGCCAACTTGGTGTGAGGGCAGTTTGCACTTCTCGCTGTTGGCTATTGAATCCTATGCTACGGCTATCGGCAGTGACCACCTGGTGACCTGTAGGTGCGATTCGTCTACCTGGACACAAAATGCAACACCTTTTATTAGCAATCTTCTATTTTTACACGTTTTAAGCCACGCAGCGATGCAGGGTTGTCACACGTGGTCGGTTTTATCGAGCTATCGAAAAAATGCGCTACAGTGGAGCCTCGATGTTGAGGTACAGAAATGTTCATGAAAACGGAAACTATTCCGCGAAAATCCGGAAATGCATAATAGAAGTTTCCTCAAGTACCGAGGAGCCAGTATAGCCTACAGAAACACTAGATTACGATCATGTCAAAGCCAAGTTTCCCAATTTTGTACAACACTTTTATATGTCTGCTTTTAAAAGATCCAAGTTGTTCATTTCAAAATTCTTTACTTTCTTTAAAACTGCCTCTTCCCTAAAATGCTGAAGATTAATTGCAGTCACTGCAAATAATGATTATATTGTCTTATTTGAAAAATATCAAACACATAAGCAATAAATATACCAACTAAATACAATAAATAAATAAAAATGACAAAACTAGAACTTGAATTTTATTTTTGGGCAAAATAATATAATTCAATTCATAATAAGTATAAGTTATAAGTTTTAGTTTGTATCGAAAAATAAGCATTAGTTCATAAATTTTAGTACAAATAATAATTAAGTATTAGCAAAATGCAAGGCTCATGATATTATCTTAATTTTCTGATACTTAAGTAAAAAGTAGAAGTCCGAACGGTATAACTTATCAAAACTAGAGCTGTAAAACTACCGGTATTGGCACCATCGATAGTTTCGAGTTTTTGTGATGAGTGAAGAAACAGTAAGAGAGAGTGAGAGATCAATAGTCGAGAACGACCTGTTTTATTAAATTTTTTATTCTGTTCGTCACCCCGCTCTAGAAATACCAAAAGGCTCTTTCTGGTACCGGCCTTTAAAACAGCGCTGCCGAAAAGTTTTTCTCGACTATTGACCTCTCGCTCTCTCTCACTGCTTAAAAACGTGTTCGCGAGACTGGATTTTTTAGGGGGAAATATCGACTATTTGAGATTTTTTAGGGCGAAAGCAAAATTTGTCATCTGGCAACACTGCACTGGGCTCGTGTCAGACGCCATTTTAGCAGGAGCGAAGAAAAAACCGAGAGCATTTTAACTGGAATTAACAACTCGTCGATTTCGAGTTGTAGAAAATATCACGATTGACATGAGCAATGGTGGCAGTGGCGGGGGACTGGGCGGAGCACGCCCACCCCCCAGGATCGACGGCATGGTGTCCCTGAAGGCAAGTATTTTCGTGAAAAAGTGGGGGAACGGCTTCCAAAATGGCGGCTGGCTGGCGACGTTGTTAGATAACCTATTTTTTACGGCCTGCAAGCTAGTATCGGTGTTTAAAAATATCCATCTATACTCGACAGGTCGACAATCTCACATACCGCACCACTCCGGAGGATCTGCGTCGCGTCTTCGAGCGCTGCGGCGAGGTTGGTGACATCTACATACCGCGGGATCGCTACACGCGCGAGAGCCGCGGCTTTGCCTTTGTGCGGTAAGTTTTTGCGCGTTAATTGCTTCTATTTCTTGTAGCTTGGGGAAGGGGGCAATCTAAGTTCTTAGAAATAAATTGTTAACATTATTGAATAAGCGGCTTAATACTCTACAATATTCACAGGGCTTTCACCATTGGGTACATTGACCTGGCTTTCACCATATGCCACTTTATTCGCTTTTTTTTATTTACATTTGAATTGAATGTGCACTATTTGCTCTGTTCGAAAGTGTTTAGCTCAAACTCTGAGCATTTTCCCAGCAAAACGGGTGCCAGAAGAAATGTGTTCACTTGCAACTGTTGCCTACTCAACCCTTACTAGCCAACATACTGAGAACAGGACAATTACTCATATAAATTCTCATATTTTTCATCAAAAAACAATTCAAATCAAGTGAAATATTATATATTATCCTCCCTTGATCTTGGGTATATATTTTCTGTTCCATTTTCGATCGGAATCTTAAAAAGTCATTTTTTATACGCATTATTTGCTTTCCTCGAGTATGTATCAGCCATTAGTCTGTATATATTCCTCAGCAAAAGGATGCCAGAACGACAGTGTTCACTTGCAACTGTTGCCTACCGAAACCCTGCTAGCCAACATACTGTGAAACCCTACAATTTAATAATTTAGTATCTTTAGTAATATTAAATATTGCTTAATTTGTATAATAATCCCTTATTTTATCTCAGTTTCTATGACAAACGCGATGCTGAGGACGCACTCGACGCCATGGATGGTCGCATGTTGGACGGCAGGGAGCTCCGTGTCCAGATGGCCCGCTACGGCCGCCCGTCGTCGCCCACGCGCAGTACCAGCAGTCGCCGCGGTGGAGGCGGTGCGGGCGGAGGAGCATCTGGAGGTGGAGCACGTCGCCGCTCACGCTCCCGCTCCCCCATGAGTCGTCGTCGTTCGCGCAGTCCACGCCGTCGCTCCTACTCACCGCGTTCGAGGTCTCGCTCGGCCACTAGCCATTCTCCGGAGCGCCGCACCAAGTTCTCGCGCAGTCCGGTGCGCGGCGATAGCCGCAATGGCATCGGAGGCGCCGTTGGCGGAGGTCTAGGCGCGGCCGCCTCCCGCAGCCGCAGTCGCTCCTAAATACAGAAATAATACGTTCCAACTTGTGGAGAGTGGAGAGTGCGAGGTGAGTTACATGTAAGGGATTGTAAGCTTTATATGCTATAAGTTTACTGTTCCATTTCAGATATGGCTCGCTGACAAGGCCCACACTTTGATTCCGATCCATAAACCGGATACGATGGGCTCCTCATCCTGTGTCATGCTGTACCCGAACAGCAGGTATACAAACCATTGAACAGTCTTACACTTTACACAACTATTTATAGCGAATTTAAGCTATTTTAAGTTTCGGCAGAGAAAAGAACAAGTAGAGAACACACGCAAAACTGTTCCGAGCGCGATCCCCGTTAACTGATCCAAGCAGGGCCGATCCCTCGATGTTGGTTCTTTCAGATTAGGCTTTTGATATACTTAGTAGCTAGTAGCAGCGATCCTTGAACTAAATCAGAAACAAAACAAAACAATAAACTCAATATACCATGGCGTACTTATCGAACAAGAGTGACAGCTGAAGGAGGAGCAAGATGCAAGATGAGAAAGGAAGATGAAGGGGAAGGATGATGATGAGTGATTGTAGGACAACTCTCTGTTTGTTTCGTTCCGTTCGATTTCCGTTCTGTGTACCTTTTAACGACAAACTAATTAACAAGCTTCTCACACACGTTTATTATTATACATGCAGGCAATGGTGTGTGGCAGTTGTTGCGGTTCAGATAAGATTGGTGGTTAAATCGCGAGAGGGAGGATCAGCAGCAGCGCACCATCGTAGCTACAATCTCCTAACTACCCGGGAGGCGGGAGGCGGAAGGCGGACATCGCTTGGCCGCTGTTGCTGTTGCTGATGCCTGCTGCTGCTGTTGCTGTTGCTGTTGCCGCTGCCGCTGATGTTGCAGTCGCAGTTGCCGTTGCAGTTTCCTGTTTCCTGTTTCCGGTTAGCCGCTGCCACAGTCACACTCCTGCCGCTGCTGCTACAGCTTCTTGGAGCTCAGCTTGGGAGCTGCGAGCAGAGCTGTTCGATCGTAGTTTCCTGTTTGCCGTCGTGTTTCCCGTCACCTCTTCTCTCGTCTCGTCTCATCTCGTCTCGTCGTTTGTTGCTGGTTGCTGGTTGGCGTTCTAGGTGGTTTCCTGTCTCTTGGTGGGCGTCCCTTTTGAGTTTAGGCGAAAAAAACATTTCCAGCTGAGTCCAACGACGTTCGCTACGGAAGCTGGAGAGGATGCCACCGTTCTGCTGTTGTAACCGATGGAATTTCATAAGTGGTCATCAGAACGGGTGAGTTTTCTGTACTAACTTGACGTTTTCTTTCAGCCAAAAGATCATTTCAATAAAGATTTGCATTTGTTTCTTATATAACACAAATATTAGTGCCTCTTATTTGGGGAAGGGTGGATCTTGGTTAATTTTCTGCTAATCCAATGAATACATCAAGGTTGCATTTACAAAAAAAAATGTGATGCGTGGGCATAGGCTTGAGCACCTTTGTTCTAGGAACATGATTACTGATTAGTGATTGATCAGTAATCAGTAATCAAGTTGTTCTTGTGAACGTTCATGATACATACGCCGTCCTAAAAATAATCGGCTTTAAACCTGTCTTTGGGCTTTACGTAAAAACAAATTATATTTAATGTGGCGCCTCCTTTTCTTGAATAGGCGGGTTGTTAAATCCATTTCGTCCACTACCGCCATTGCAGCACGGCCCGCTGCATTCTTAGCTACATCATAATCAACAAATTCTGACAGAACAGCTAAGGATTCCACTGAATTCGTTACTAATAATTATATTCAACCATCGATATATGCCAGCAGCAATCCATAATTTTCGTATAAAGGTAGCTTACTATTTTAACGCTCATTTTTTCTGATCATGATGGGAATAATATTTGCATCATGATTAGTAATCATGCTCGTTCAGCACAATTATCGTATGAAATCCATCGGTGATCAGTTATCATGTTGTTCTGGTGAACGCAACCATTAATGTCAATATATTTTGATCTGAGCTCTGAGCTTGCCTTTCTGCCCTTACTTTTAGTTTAGCTCAGTCCGCTGACGCTTGACATCCGTAACACGGCAGGCGAGGGATTTATTGACAAAACATTGCCAGGATACCGAAAGTCAAATCACACACACATTTCAGACATAGAACTTTTTGTATTCTCCATACCCCTCGGACCAAATTTGATTCATAAACGAGGTACAGAAGTTCTTCTCGGCCTGCAAGATGATTCAGTACGATCATGTCAAGATCAAGAATGTGTCCTGGTAAGCTGCATAAACCCGCTTGATTTAGCTTGATTCGCGTTATGTAATGGTCTGGCATCCTCAGGCAGCCGGACCTGCATTCGGAGGGCACCTACGTGTGCCCGTTCCCGGAGCCACCGATGCCGGAGGCCCATCTGAATCCGGGCAACTGGTATGGCCACCTGGAGCCGTATCAGCGGCTCTTCTACCACCAGACCATGAACTCGGTGCGCGCCAGCAAGCGGTTTCGCGCGCATCCGAACATACCGAAGGACACGCTGGACTTTCAGCTGCAGTCACGCTACGACCATGCCCGCGAGGCTTTTCCGGACAAGGTGGACTATGTGATGCAGCGGGAGACGTGCCGGGCAGTAAGCAGTTGGTCAGCTCCCGGAGCGGCCAAGGAAGTGGGGGCCCAGCACCAGTCCTTCCGGGTGCTACGCAACACGCGAATGATTCGCCGTAAGCAGGAGGATGTCCTGGGGCATCCATTGCGTATAGGTAAGAGTTACTTCATCTTCTATTTTTAATTAGTTTATCTACTAAATATTTATTTCAAGTTAAATTGGTTTTCGTTATCAATAGTCAAAATGATACTTTCCATTACATGAACAAAGATATTTATGAACACAAATTGCTTCTCTTAGCCGATCTCTATTGTTTATACTCCTAGGTGGCTGCAAGGAGAAGATACATCCGCACAGCACCAAGCTGATTTGTAGTGGCGTCCACAACCAGCTGGTCAACAATGGGTTCTCGCGCCAGACCTCCGACGGCAACTTCTTCCGCTACTAGACGCTGTTTCGTCTTCCCAGATAGCTTAGTGTTTTCGTGTTCTTTTGGGTTCTTCAATAAATTTGTGGCCAGAAGCAGGCGTCACGCAGTCGCCTCCAGCTTGGGCTGCTTGGCCAGGTGTTCCGCATCATCTTCCGGTTGTTGTGGAGCATCCTTTTGATCCCCATTGTCCGGCTGCTGTTGCGATGCTTTGTGACGCTGCTTCTTGTTCTGGTTCTTGTAGCTCTTGGGCAGTTTGTTGTCGCCAATCCTGGAAAGGGAAACGGGTAAAATTACAGGTATAAAGGAGGCTGGTAAGACTCAAAAGCTTACATAATAGTGGCCCTGGTTCCCGGTCCCCAGTGCGGCGTTGGATTCTCCTGGAAGCGCGATAATGCCGACTTACGGCTCTTAGGATTGGCGGCAGGATGCAGTTCATCGAACTCGTAGTCCTTGGTGCATGGTTTCGAAAGTATGGCCTGCAAGGGGGTGCCAGGGATCATGCGATCGGGATTAACCGGATGCCGCTTGCTCCAGCTGCGCAGAATATCCCACAGCACCGCTGGCGGCGCGTCCGTTTTCAGGGAGTTCTTCGAGGCATGCGAGTAGGAGACGCGATAGCCGGCGTGCAGAATGGCGGAACGGAACTTCAGCATGGGCACAATCTCCAGCTTGAGCACGCAGCAGAGCTTGTCGGGCGTGTAGTATAGCGGGACGTCCTGCAGCTCCTCCTGAACCATGGACAGCACGCCCACGATCCGCCTCTGGGTGCCCAGGGACTCCAGCGGCGGTTCCTGCACGGACTGCAGCAGATCCTGCACAAATTCCGGGTTGTGCAGCGGCGCCGACCAGATGGGTCCGCCCAGGTGGTGCCTGTGACCGCAGTGCTCGCACTGCGCATTCACCGCCGGACCCGTTGGTATGCCGAACTTCAGCTGCTGCGGATTCCCCGCCGTGGGATTGGGCTTGGTGATGCCCAGAGGCTGCAGGGTGAAGGCCTCGCAGCCGGTGCACTGGTACATCCACGACTGCTTGCTCATCGAGAGCTTGCACTGCGCCTGTCCCACGTGCACGCGCACAAAGATGCGGACGTAGAAGTCCGCCGAGATGCTCAGCAGCGGCTCAATGTACTTGCCATGCCTGTTGGCATGGCTCTCGATGCAGTGCAGCAGGATGCGCAGGGCCATCTCGTGGCAGCACTTCATCCGCAGCGGCACCGATCCGTACTTGACATAGCACGTCTCCGGAGCGTTGCCGGCCAGCACAGCCATGTCGGTGGCGGTCACAAGGAGCAGGCCGCCGTCCAGCAGGCACTGCATGGCGCCGTCTAGGAAGCGATTGGGACAGCCATAAGGATCCAGGTCCACGGCATCGAAGCGCTTCTCGGGGGCAGTCGAAAGATACATGACAGTCCTGTAAGATACGGATTATTAAGGATGTATAAAATCTTCTACAGCAACTCCTTCACTCACATGGCATCCGCGTGGCTGGCCTCGATCAGCTCTTCCACCTTGTTGTGCCGCACATTCGTGTTGATGGAGGCCACCGCCTGGCGGGACAGGTCGTTGGCCACGATCTGACGGACGCCGGCGATCTCTTGAGCATAGCGGATGCTCCTTAGCCCGGTGGCTGCCAGAGCCTCCAGGATCCGCAGCCCATCCTCATAGCGAGTGCCTGCCACATGGGTGGGCGGATCTTCCGGAGCGTTAGTTTCGAGCTCCGGCTCGTCCTCTTTCACCTTCCTCCGTTGCTTTTTCAGCGCCTTTTCCGCTCTTTCCTTGGCCAGTCTCCGGTAGTAAACATTCAGGACAGCGATGCTCAGGTCCCGGTTGAATTCCTGGACAGGATTGTAGAAGACATTGCCGCCGGAAACGATCTCAGCGTTGCGCTCCCGTATCACGTTCTCATTGGGGTTCTCCGCAATGGCGATCTGCGGGGCAAGCGGTGGGTTAAATGGGTTTATTTATTAATAATTTATTTAATAACAACATGCGGTTTCTCCTCGTCAACTTCCATCGTTATCGAATATTCGATTGGCCAAACGATTTAAGAATGAATATAAATATATATGTATATATAACAGAAGTTCGCCATCTTTGGTCCTGCCAGCCAATCAGATTCTTTGTTTACATTTCGGAACACTGGAAAAAACGGCGTGAATTTTCGCGAAAATACCAAATTATCGGAAGAAAGCCGTGGTATTTCTGGTGTATCGGTAAACGGTCCTATTCGCAGAAATGACGTCACGACTATCGAATATTATCGACTAGTCGATTGCACGACTATTCTATTCGATTGCCCGATTATTCCATTCGATTGCTCTTATCGACTAAAAATAGCCAGATTTGACGGGAAAAAAGCGGAAGCAACATCACTGCTCGGCTCAGATTCCTAGCGACCAAACGACAAGGAGTTTCTACTTTTATACAACGCCACAAGAAGCCTCAGCATAATGACGGATCTGCGCAACGAGATGGACAGCGACCTGGACCAGAACTACTCGCTGAACAGCAATGCCGACCCCAAGAACATGCAGGAGCTGACCATTTACGTGAGTAATCCGAACCCGAGGCCGGGAAACCCACCCGTTGAGTAGAGACCGTAAAGAGCACCCAGTAAACCGGCGCCGCCTCCTGTTATCAGGTACAAAATCTGTTGCAGAACGTGCAGGACAAGTTCCAGACGATGTCCGACCAGATCATAACGCGCATCGACGACATGGGCAACCGCATCGACGATCTGGAGAAGAGCATCGCGGACCTGATGAACCAGGCCGGGATCGAGGGACAGGGACCGGAGAAATGAGACACGTAGATCGTAGGCCGCCAGAGCCTTCATCCAGCCACGCCCACATCTGGGTATCGCAGATGCAGAACCTCCCATTAGCAAACATCGAAACAGCACCTTCGGCACCCATCACACGAATCAAGTTTACAATTCCAGGCTCTCACGTTCATTTAATCTCCCCCAGCACCCGGTTGCTCCATAAACACACATTTGCTCATCCGTTTATTGCGTAGTTTTAAGTTTCCCCCTCACGGGGATCATCATAATTTGTAAGTAAAGTAATTCCTTTGTGAGCAAAAGGGTCAATAATTTAGAATTATTGCCGTTTTAGTTTCTACTTATAAATTGGATTAAACAAGAAAATCGAGAATTGTAAAAAGCAGCCCTAGTTTTGGGGGTTTGGGGTCGACGACGACTTCGATTTAACAACGGTTACCTGGCGACCGGCTCCAGATTTCCGGCTCCGCCTTCTCACCTGCAGAGACGGGGGTTTGTTGGGCGAAACAAAAGGGGAAGGAGAGTATTGTCATTTCCGCTTGATTAGTTATGCTATGCATGTATTTATTCTTGTTTATTTGGGGCAAATAATGCAAGTCGTGAGCCGTGACCATTAAGGGGGGTATGCAAATCAGTGTTGGCTTCTAGCTGTTATCAGGTTATATATATCTTATTAATATATAAATAGGGGTGAACTGTCTTATATCTTTGATTTAGGCAAGCTTTAAGCACGATTTTGGTGTTACAAATCTTTAAAAAGGTTTTAATGGTACCTAATTCAGTGAGATAATGAAGCCCCCACCCGAAAAAGGGGCGGAATAATGAATAAGCCAATTTATTTAATGGGGAAACATCATTTTCTTAGCAAAGCCAGTGAATTAAGCGCTTAACAATAAAAGCATGTTTATTTATTTATTTAAGCTCTGGCTTTAGTGATCCAAAATCTAGCATCTCCAGTTTTTTATCCACGTTCAAATAGAAAGTGTTCCTTAGTTCTAGTTTATGCTTTACGTGTAACTACATGAAAGCAAACCT
The DNA here is from genome assembly GCA_008044355.1 of Drosophila lacteicornis. Lineage (NCBI taxonomy): Eukaryota > Metazoa > Arthropoda > Insecta > Diptera > Drosophilidae > Drosophila > Drosophila lacteicornis. The sequence goes on from VNKF01008150.1 coordinate 11,952, forward strand.
AATATCTTATCTGTAATGGTATTCTCTGCCCTTTCTATGCATTTGAAAGCAAAACTATAGTTAATTTGTTGTTAAATTTATAATTCAGTTCAGCAAACAGCTATGTAAATAGTTCCAATGATGTATGAATGACTCAGATAGTCAGCAATACTGTGTGATGTGATCGTGTTATCTCTAGTTAGCGGAGACTCCCATGTTCCATGTCTAAGGTATAGTGCTAGTGCTGGGGCACATGGAACTGCTTTTGCAGCCTTACATGCGTGGAGGCCACCGCCTTGAAGGGATGTTTCACCGTCTGTCTGACCGGTTTCAAAGCAGCACTGGCACCGGCACTCGACGAGGGTGTGGCGGCCTCCTTGCCAGCGGACCGAGTCTTGGCTCCGAACACATTCTCGCGGGGCGTTAATTGCGAGGTCTGCTGGGTGGTCTCTCTTTCGTCATCGGTGGCGGTACCCGACTCCCCTTCGTCCTCGTCCTCGCCACTCTGCTCGGTGTCCTGAGTTAAGGTTTAATAGCTTGAAAAATAGTTCTTGAAATACCGAATCCCAGCTCATCTTACCTCCTCATCGTCATCGTCCTCATCATCCTGCTCGTCGCTCTCCTCCTCTGGCTCGGTTCTACTCCCATGATTGATTCCAGCTCCTGCCAGATTCTTGCTACTCCTCGACAATTTCTGTCGCCTCTTCAGCGGACTGACCAGGTGCTCGTGCTCCAGACTATCCATCGACTGAGAGCGGAGGCCCTTCTTAAAAGTCGCTTTGCGGGCCTTGGGCTCGTCCTTGGTCTTCATCAGCTTCTGGAACTCCATAAAATCGTCCCGCTCATCGATACTCCCGATGTCGTAGTAGCTGGCGCTGAGGACCTCCAGCGCCTTGGTGTGCTGCTTCATGGAGATCAGGATGAAGTCGCTAAGGATCCTCTTGAGGTCGCCCAGTTTGCGCTGCTCAAAGTTCCCGATGATGTCGTCTATTTCCTTGTTGGTGCGCTGCACCTCCATTTTGGCCTTAAAGAGCTCCGAATCGGCGGCACTCTGCACGAAGAGGGAAATAATATTAAGGGAATTTAGGGAGATCTTTGGACCTACATTATTAGCGGAGAACTTGGACTTTAGCTCCAGCATCTGGCGTTGACGTAGCACTTCCTTGTCCCGTGCTATGACAGCCAGGCGTAGATTGTCCCGTGTGGACTTACACAGATGTTCGAATTGGGCCAACTCGTTGACAATCTGCAGATTACAATTTAGGTACATATTATTACTAGGAAACTAAATATTATCGCCTCGTTTTAAGGACCTTATGTTCCAACCGGTGGACATTTATGTCCATGTAATCGCCCATTATTGTCACTGCATTTGTGAAGCTCTTGAGTCCCTGGCACAGACTTTCGTTGATTTCCTCATCATCGGCATAACCCTTGACACCCTTTGCCAGCTCATCGAAGGAGTCGCGATATCTGGGGAACAGTATCAAATAATATTAAATCAGATATATATAGATGTCTATATGTTCCTACTTGGCCAACTTCCTTGTCACCAACGCAAAGGATGAACACACTTCCATTAGATGACGTTCAGCTAGGGTTATGCGCTCGTTTATGATTTTAATGCGATCGTCTTTGGTATTCAAGAACGATAATTTTCCTCGGCGAAACATTTTGTTTTTGTTTTTATTATTATTCCTTATTTTTCTTTATTTCTTTTGACGGGAAAATCCAGTGAAAACCGTTGTCAGGGCAACGGTAAAATTTAAAGAAACTATCTGGCAGCTCGACGACAAATATGCTGGCAACACTGTAAAGTTAACAGATGGCGCACCTGTAGTTGCATTCAGAAATTCATACATAGATGGCGCCTTTCCTTTTCAGAAAAGTCTACACATGTAAAAGCGTGTAAACTAAAAAATATACATACATATGTCACAACTGACCAAACGTGTTAATTTGTTTATATTAATGTTGTTTTTAGTCAGTATTAATATATTAGTTTTATATTAAATGCACCTAATAACATTTTAAAGTCGCTTTTAACTTAAAAGCTTAGACATAACGTTTTAAAAGCATTGACCTCTATATTATGGGCTTCTACTATTTTTTTGTATTTACTATAGTATTTTATGCGTAATATTTAATTGCATTAAAATAATATCTTCGCCAAGAAAATGTTTCCCCCTTTTCCCCAACAGTGTCAAGGTCAAGAGCGCGATGTTTTGTCATTATTTGTGGGCGGCTGTCTGCCATGACATGGGGCTATATTTAAATCGGAAAAGATCCATGACAAATTAAGAGGTTCCACACGCAAGAGAAAAGAGAAGAAAATAAACAATTTTTCAACGATATAAATATTTGGTTGATGAAATTTCATAATAATTTATTACCCATCTGAAAACTAAAATAATCAATTTTTAGACCTAAGGAAAAAACTTTACTTCCGACAAAAATAATATATATAGCCAACATTTTATGTAGTACAAATTATTAGAAATTGTAAAAAATATATTTACATATATGATTTTTTTAAATAAAACCAAACTGACTCAATTTCTGCTCAATGTACAGCCTTGACAACCAAAACGCGTTTTTGGGGAACTTTATTTTGAAGCCGCAGCTCGACCGCAAGAATGTTGTGTCAACAATTAACCGAAAATGGTAATTAATTTTAAATGCTCTTTTCCCACTTAAAGGCATAGTGCAATCAAACCTGTATTTAGTAATATAAAAATAGCAGTCTCGTCTCGAATAAAACCAACGAAAGTGCAGTTAAACGAGAATCCGGTTCGCGGGACGACGACAAGAATTACAAGTTGTAGAAAACAATGCAGAAGATTCCCAACAGCTGTCGAGATTCCGATCTGGGCGAGAAAGGAAACCGGGATCGGAGGGCCAGGTGGGGGCCAGGAGAATGGATTCATTGTCAATCCAAGAACGTAGCTTGGCGCGCGTTCCTTGTCGCTGCGCTGTCAATATACCCGCCTCTTTCTGATTCTCCGCATCCGTCTCATTCTTTGGCGGCTATTCACCGCTTTGAATTTCTGATTTTCCTGCACCTCGAACTGTGTTGGTCAAGGGATGGCCCACAGAAGCGACATTCACTTTTGCCACTGACGTTCCAATGAAAGGGACTTTTTTTTAGTTACTTTACGCTACTTAAAATACCCTTAAAAATGATCGAGGAATAGGAAATGACCAACCAATTGGTCTCTTGCTTTCTGTTCAAATATTTTCTTATTAATCAATTAGCATTTTTTGTTGGAAATATAAAATAGTTTTAACAAAATCTACAAGGGACGCTATTATGTAAATCTCTATAATAAATATATCATAGCATACTCTTTCATACAGTTTCGAGAGACTTCAAAACGTTGAGTATTAGTAAAGGTCTGTTTTTGATAATTCTTTTACAAATTAAATTAAGTTAATGATATGACATATTTATTAAAATGAGAAAACATTTGTAGCAAGGATTTTAATATTTCAAAACGATCAGAGTCCCCACTGTTTTTTTTAAACAAAATTATGTATTTAAATATTTTTTGAAGATCAATTCTTCTCTCGGACTCTTCCGTTCTCTCTACCCATCTTCCTCCTACTCTCTGTTTCTTCTCCCGTTCTCTTCTTTGTGTCGACAACTTGCGTGGGTATAAATGAAGCCAAATTCGTACGCAACCGTTTAGTCCGAAATCTCTCACAAAAGCCAACGCACGCGAAGATCGCGGGTACAGTGCGGATCACATTTGATCTTCCCCAAACGGAATTATTAACCTACAGAAATAACTGTATGACCGGCGGTGACAGCGACCAACCAACAAATTTTATGCAAATTCGCGAGTGTCGGTATGTGAATGAAAACAAGAAGGGGACTGTGTGTGCGTGAGCGATTTCCGTTTCGACGCTGACAAAATTGTTTATAAACAAACAATTCAAAAGCTTATTCGGGCGCAACGATTTTCGGGCTCCCTCGATTTTCTCACCCATCTGTTGTTTTGCGAAATATTTACTTGTGCTCACTTTTATGCTGGTCCAAGCATAAACAAATGATTTCTAAATTTCTCGGGCCATAAAAATAATGCCATAAAAAGTGCTCTAAACGTTGCCAATTTTTATGACCTTGAGAACAAATATTTACAATACGAAATTAAATATAAACGCTGATAACTTTTGGAACAATTTTAAATTAAACGAAATTTATGTGGATACGGAAGCTGGAATAGTTTTTTTCAGCTTTCTAGAATCATATAGTTTGAAATGCTGACATCTAAGATTACTTAGGAAACAAAATCATATTTTTTTTTTAAATCTGAATACGAACAATGTTAAAGTCGGCTTTGTCAAGTGTTTACTATAATATTTATTAGCTATAAGAGAGAACTAACTAACTAGTTAAAAACCTTATTAAAATTCTAACAAACTAGTTAGCTTATTAAACACAAATTCGATAAGGGTCTGCATATAATCAGCTAGTAAATTAATCAGAATCCTAATAAAGGGCTTACTTAGTTAGCTCAACGAAGATCATTCATTAAATTCCCATTAAACAACTGATCTGTGACATTAACGTGAGCTAAGTCGTGATTGAACTCGGCTCAATCAAGGCGTGACTGATTTATAGGGGGAATTAAAAAGAAGCACTTTATCATAACTATTTAATTACAGAGAAGAGACCTCCTCGCTTAACTTGTAGCTCCGTCTAGAATACTATTTTATATAGATTTTCAGAAATTTCTCGAAAGGGTAATAGGCAAATCAAATGAGTTTGTTTGTTTACACAATCGGCCGCCACCTTGAACTCTACACCGAGCCCGTGTGTTCAACAGGTGATTTAAGCTGTCGTCAAATTGACATAATTCCACTCAATGTAACCGATGTGGAATTGAAAATACGAATAATAGAAGAACGGAGAATGGAAAAACATTCAGCAACTGTGACAGGGACACGTATAGTAGAGGTAGAAGTAAAAATAATTGTAAATGGAGAAACAGAGAAACCAGCGTGCAGCTAACGAAGCGTAGACACAAACTGATTAAATAAGTAAATTGATCACACCAACAAAAAAAAATAATGCAGGTGGCGCTCAGATGACTAGATGACCCAGATGACTAAATACTCTTTGGGAATAAAATAAATAAATAATTAATACAAAATAAAATTATAAAAGGAGTCAGAGAAATATCATTAAAAAGAGGCCTTGCCGTAGAAGTATTTTTTATGTGGAAGAAATTAATATACAGTTTTAGGTAACGTTTTGTAGAGAAAAAATATATCAGGCTGTAATAAAATACCACAAAGAATTTTAATAAAATATCTACGTTATATCCGTTTACCCAGAAAAATCTAATGATTATATCCCACATATTTTCTAGAGTTCCTTGGCGTTCCTTTAAGTAGAAAATGCTATTAAAAGGGTACAAAAAATATTACTCATACGCTGCCGGTACAGCCAGAACAGTGGTGTCCCGGAATATTGAACCCAGCTGGCAGCACAGAAGCGTTTCTTCCCACAGCTATTTGCTGGTCATATTTAGAATATTTATAAACCCAGCGACTAATTGAGAGAGCGAGAGCGTCCCTCACTCAGGCCCTCACTCACTCACTCATTTACTCACTCACTCCCCCTCGTTCTCCCCCCCTCGCCACCTCTCTTTCGCTCGACTCGCCCTCTCTCTTTCTGATTCCATAGCCGGGTCTCGTTCGCCGTTTATTTACCGCTTCCTCAAATCATTTAAGCGCATTTGACGATTGTTTGCCTTTCCACACAGAACAGAATCTCGAATCTAGTTAGCCGGCAACCAAACGAATTTTACACTAAAAACAAACCTAAATCAACAACAAAATATTGACAAAGTTAAAAAAAAAAAACAATAAATAAACCCTTAGAAAACGCTTAAAAGTGTGTGAAAAGCAAATTTAAGAAAGGATAAACATCAACATGAAGCTGTTGTTCGGTGTGCTGGTGATCACGTTGGCCCTTAGTGGAGTCTTTACCCTGCCAGGTGAGTTAAAATGTTTTCCATAAATCAAGTTTTAGTGATGTGCATTGATTAGCATGAAAATATTTATAAGAAAGCGGCGGCAACCTTTTGACTTTATAGACAAAGGAGCCCTGATAAGAAATGGGGAAGTACGAACGAGAACGTTCTCTTTTGTTTATTTTTTAAAATACTTTCTGATCTGGTACAGTCCGGTATCATCCGCAGCAATATTTCCGTGTAATTCCAGGTCTTTGATAACAAAATTAACTAGAAATATTTTGTTGATAATATAAATAATAAACATAACTAAGTGCAAGTTATATGGACTCAATACATAACTTAGTCTGAAATCCTAGCCGACTTAAAGCTTAAAGTTGACCCTCCTTGCCGGATAATGATGGCTGCTTGGTAGATAACAAAGCGAGACACTTGACAATCAGCCAAATGCATCCTACAGATACACAAGTAACTACAAATGGCGAAATATCAGAGAGTCTCCGTTCCGCCGCATCTGAGATTCAGTGTATCTGAGATCCAGGAGCGGCAGCGGCAGCGGCGTCCTTATTGTCATCATCAGCGTTTGCTGTTCGCTGCCTTTGGCTGCCACTTGAATGCATAAATTGCCGAAGAAGCTGCGCTGCCAGTGAATTGCAGCTGATGGGCAGCTGTGGGAGGGGGCGTGGCAGCTGCCACAGCCACTTGAAGTTGTCAAATTCGCTGCAGTCGAAATCATTTGCAAGGAATATGAAAATTTTATGCAAGTCTCGTAAATTCCTATTTTTCGGCAAATGTTTCTTGAGATTTATATCTGGAGTGAGTGCTTAAAATTTACAGTGAAATATTTGGCAAATTGATAAGTTGGCAGCGGGAAAATAGGACAGTTACCTTTGCTTTTAGTTACTTGACTTAATAAGGATGGAAATGTAAATCAATGTAAATAATAATAATAAGGGATCTAGTATTTAATTAATAAACGAGCAAGTAAATATTTGTAAAATATATTTTAGAATATATTTTAATAAATCTGATCTTTCAAGAGGTGCATTAATATTGTAATTTCCATTATTTCATTGTTTAGATTCAGTTTTACTGCTTGCATAAAACACTTTTAATTTATTGTAATTATTAAGGCCTTGAGAATGTTGAAAAACTGGATTTAACTGAAGGTTAAGTTAATTGAACGGCTTTGTTTTGTAGAAGAATCTTAGATCTACTCATACATTTATTAAATAATACAAAATATTGCGTTATTGTATATTCTTCGCCTTATAAACTCAAAGCCCAGTTGGTTGAATGAACTCAAGTGTGAGTCTTATGCACTCAAGTTCTGACTTTTTCTTCTCGTCATTTCTCGGCCCGATTGCAAGTGAAATTCTTGAGCATTTTTCTTTGCTTGCTTTCTTGTTTTTTATTTTTCTTAATTTGGGTTTTACGAGAACGGACCATGTCAGTGTCCCATGGCCAAAAGAATTGGGTTAATTGTGGCCATAATTCGCGTTTAAGGCCTTTTTCCAGGGAACGTCTCTTTCGGCACGAAAACAAATTGCAATTGCATGTGCGCACATAAATCACCCTTTTTTATTTTTTATTTTTTTATGGCAGGTCGTATGTGAACCTATGCGTGGAGTAATAAAACTGAAAACAATTATTATTATATTATTGGTAAATTATTATTTTTATTTTCCATTGTTGGCTGCTGATTACTGGTTGCTGCTGCTGAATTGCCAGGCAATTTGCTTAATTTAGAGGGATATTTATTTATGCAAATTGAAGTTAATTTTTTGGGGCCTTTACAAATATTTTCGTGGCATTATTTGATGAATGGCCAGATAATTAGCATTTTATGAGGGCATGAGAGCGGACTAAATCACTGGCATTTGTTATGAAATGGAAATATTTCGAGTTCATTTATTTAGGCTCTAAGCTGATTATGGAAAATTGTTGACAAAACAGAGAAAGTGGCAATTAATTGGGAGTCCAACACGGCCACCTAATACAGCAAATAATAATTCGCACTAATTATATTATATTCTAATTAAATGAGAAAATAAGATTGCATCTTGCAGTTGTTTCATTTCGAATTTGTGGTCCGAAAATAAGTTCGTGAAATTCAATTAAATCGAACTAAGCTGCTATAAATGAAAATAGTTTTAAATATTTTTCATCTAGCCACACAAGGCTTACGCTTGTTTTCGTTTGTTTAATTCCCACTTCAGGCTAGGCTTATTAAATTAAGGCCTCAAAACCGAAAGTCAATTAAATGAACAAATTGTTTAAATACAAAACACTTCTGCTAACTAAATGAAATGCGCAAATTCAGTCTGTCGACTTAAACTGTCTTAACTTGAATTATTTTAAAATTCTGTTTGTAAAGGGAAGAAGGAACAAAGTAAAATTAAACTTTGTACGGACGATTCGTAAATGCAATAAAAACAACAAAAGAGAGCAGCAACAGCTTAAGCGAATTAAATATAATTGTTTCTTGGAATTTGCACTATAAACTTTAATTGGTGACTTTTTCGAGTGTTTTTCTTGACCTAGTCACTTTGCAAATATTAAATCTAAAACATTTATTTATTCTGACAAAGTAATTTTTTTATGTCATATAGAACAAAGATCTAAGTAATAATATTGTGGTGTCTAATTATTAACTTCAAATAGATTAATTACAACACAAACATATTATTTAATATGCAGCATATGCTGCATTTTATTTTCCCAACATTTTCAAACTGACATTTTACAATATTTAAGCTTTAAAACCAATTCTAAACATTTCAATAGATTGGACAGTGTTACACGACAGCTGAACTCGTGTTCTAAGTTGTTTGTTTTTTATTGTAACATCTGTTTCGCTTTCAGCCAAATGATTAATTACTTTCCACGGAAATCTATACGAATCTACACAAAAACTTTGTCGTTGTAACGTGACTGTGAATTCAATGAGGGGAAAATCAGTAAATGCGAGTTGGTTGTTGGAAATTCTGTGTGTCGTCGTATTTTTTGTGAAATTTAAGGGCTTAAATTACTTTAAGGAATTGGTAAAAGCCTAAAGAATTGTAAAGCAATTGATAATTAAATTTAATGGCAAGGGAAATAGTTTTAAACCATTTTATATATCAGATAATGATAAATATTTATTATTGTAGTAACCAACTATATTTGCTGAATTATAATTATTGCGTTTAGTAGATTATATTTTTTTACCCAATTTACCCAATTTTTAAGGGCTTAAATTACTTTAAGGAATTGGTAAAAGCCTAAAGAATTGTAAAGCAGTTGATAATTAAATTTAATGGCAAGGGAAATAGTTTTAAACAATTTTATATATCAGATAATGATAAATATTTATTATTGTAGTAACCAACTATATTTGCTGAATTATAATTATTGCGTTTAGTAGATTATATTTTTTTACCCAATT